>LQMS01002380.1:0-41105 GCA_001657455.1 Spathaspora girioi | reverse complement strand
TGTCAATACGACTAGCAGCAGCAACACCAGGGGTAGCAGCAGCAGTAGTAGTAGATCTCGATCCAGCAGTTTCGATATGACCAGTGGAACTTGTAGGATTGTCCCTACCAGCATCAGATACTCGTTGAGGAGATCTAGGAACTTCAACTTCTTGTCCTCCTACTTGTCCCTGTTTCCTTTTCTTTTGCTTTAATTTCTCATATTTCAATTCAAATTCTTTAACTAAATCCTTCAACTCATCAGAAGAATCCTCAGTTAACAAATCATCGGAATTGATTTCTTCATATCGACTATCTTCCATATTAAACCAACACTTACCAACTTACCCTAAATCAAGACGCGTAAACAAAGGATGAAAATTCATACAGGGGAATATCGGGTCCTGCATATAACAAACACACTACTGGTGCGGTGGTGGTAAAATTTGGAACACTTTGAAAAATAACAGGACAAGGTGGAAGATAGGAAATATATATAGGAAAGTATAAGGGTATAAAAGTCATAGGACAAGGATGACACGAGGTAGAAGTAAGTCAATTGTTCAGAAGATTGCTAATGATGTTCCTTCCCTTACTGAAGATTTGAATTTGGGATTACCTACAACTTATAAATTAACCCGATCCAAATCGTGGGATAGCACAAGTGCTAGTACTGGTGGTGCTGCTGGGTTGGATGCTGCTACTGCTGCTACCACTGCCAGCTTCGCCGACAGTGCTTGTTTATTCCCATTCACACGAACAGAAACAGACACACTCTGGTCTCAATACATTGAAACATACGAATACGACGTGGTGTTAAAACCAGATGATATCACCAATATCAACAATTATCAATTAAACTCGGTCCTCAATTTCCAAAACAACTTGTCTTCAAACCATATACAAATAGTCAACTATATTGACCAAACCGATTCAATATTATCCAACATCAATAATCTCCTAGTCAAATACAATCAAATATCCAACGATACGATTGAATTTGATCAACAAGCCAACAACTTACTTGAATTACAACAAACTTATCAGGAGAAATACACGCAAATCTCCACTTATTTAAAACATTTCGATCATTTGGATTCGATCACTAAACATTTGTCTAAATCGGGCACGAGGTTATTACATCAACAACGAGATTTCTTTATTAAGGATATTTTAACTCTGATTGATGAGTCGTTACTGTTTATTAATCAACATGTTGATTTCAAACAGAGTGAGTTGTATGGAAGTAGGTTTAGACAATGTATGACTCGTGGGTTAACTTTAATTCGGAATTATTTAATCAGTGAATTGAATAATTTGTCGGGGAATATTAATACGAAATTACCCAAGATTAATATTGACTTGTTGATATATAATGAGTTTAATAATTATTTGAAATTTGATAATGGGGAATTTAAACAATTGTTTAATCAGATTGTTATTAGATCAGATGACCATCAAGAATATACGGGGTTGTTACGGGAGATCTTGTTGGTTTATTTTAATATCAGATTGAATTTATTAAACAAGTATGTTAATGTTAGTGAAAAGTCAGAGCAGTCGCTGCTTGTTCAAACGTGTCAAGATCAAATCTCATATTTTAAGAAGATTATCGATAAGGAAGTGTTATTATTTGATCAGTTCTTTGTCAAGACTACTTTTGTTATGAATGAATTTTACCAATTCTTGAAGGATTTACTTGAACCGTTGTATGATGGGATTCGTCTATTAGTGTTGAAAGAAACAAATATATCTAATTTATGTCAATTGACGACACTATTACAACAATATTACGAATTTGAAGAGGAAGAAACCAGCGAATCCACAATTCAATATAGTCAATTATTTCAACCGATTTTAGACGATGTTCAAACTAGATTAATGTTCAAGATTCAGAAATATGTTGACGAAAAGTTGATTAAATATAAACCAAAACTTCAAGATTTGAAATTAATCGGGAATAGAAAAATTAGTATTGTGGAAGATTTAGAATGTCTGGAAAATTTATTCCCGGATATTTATTTACCCTTGGGAAAAGCTTTGACCCTCCTTTCCAACATTTATCAATTGATTAACTCAATCGTGTTTGACGATCTTGCCCATTATATTGTCCATTCATGTATTCAACTTTTAAAAGGGCAATACCTAACATTAGCCCAAGCCCATATGGGAAAACTCCTGGGGAATTTATCCTATTTAAACAATTTAATCATTCTAAAAAGTCAAATCAATAATTTTGACATACAATTCATAACAAGATCAGATATTTCAATTGATTTCACCAGTGGGTTTAATGATATTTGGCAAATGATCAAGACGAGAAATTTCAATATGATTGAATTAGTTAAAAAATCCGTTCCAAAAGTAATTAATAATATGATTGATGCAAATTTGGAAATTGAATTGGAATTGAATAATTGTATTATGGAAATAATAACCATTTGTTCAAATGAGATTGAATCTGGTGAAGATCACTCCCAGTTTAAACATAATTTAATTGTCAAACTTCCAGTTTATTATCAAGAATTTAAATCAATACTTGAAGATGTTCAATTATGTCAATTCCTAATGAATAACCTATCAAATGTAATATTAAGTAAATATGAACAATATTATAATCAATTGGTACAACAAGATAATCGGGAATTATTGAGTGAAGTTATGGAAGTTGATGTAATGTATGGGTTTATAAATGATTTATTGACTCATTTATATGAGGAGGATCTGGCGGATAAACCCGAGTTTAAAGACGTTCTTGATAGATTACTGATTGAGAGTGAGGGGATATCCTTGGATGATGTTGTGAGAGAGATATCTCCATCTCCAGGAACAAAGCCTGAAGTGAGAGGTGAAATGTCACCTTCTCCTGGAACGAGACCGAGCGAGAAAGAGGTAATAGCTAAACCGGAATCAGAGCCAGTCACTGAAGAGGTGGATCTGATAAGCACTACAAAACCAGAATCAATAGATAAGGCAGAACTAACTTCTGTAGAGCCAGAATCAATAGTCGAGGAGGAACAAACCACTGTCGATCCAGAGTCAATAGTCGCAGAGAAACCCGCAGATTCAACACCAACGATAGAGTCAAAATTAGCTGTGGTTGAGCCAGATTCAACCCATACATCAGGTGATACATCATCACCAACTGAATCTCTTCTATAGACTTGTAGTAAATATAAATATATCTTATAGATAGTATAAATATCTTATAGCTAGCTAGCTATATCTACGACCAACAGATATCTATATAACGTGTATTGTATAATATGTTTTTGGACTGTATATTATATACTACCAAATGTAACAACTGTACTAATAACTTAGATTATTGAGTTATATATCTATATACATATATGTTGTTTATAGTCTATGTTATACACAAATGCTTGAAGCTATAGCGTTAGCTATAAGCTGTTATACTTACATCTACTCCCTAAGCCGATACCCGTTATTTCTGGTTGACCTCTACTATATTACTGAGCGAGAACAGGCCATAATCTAAGCTAGTACTTCGCTATCCAGTTAACCATAAGTTACTTTGCCTTATTACTTCGCTATCGCTCAGTAATAACGCTACACTTCGTCGAACGGATTATAAATATTCTTAGACAACAATTTATTCAACTCCAGTTTAACAATATCAACTTTATCAAATTGAATTAATAAATGAGTATCATCCAATTCTTCCAATACTATTCCAGGAGATTCTGAATCTATTTGTAATATCAATGCTCTGATTGATGGATCACATTGTATAAGTACTCCTTTACTAGCCACTAGCATTTTGACCTACTAAACAGTCATATTTATATCACTGATTTTTTTTCTCGCTAAAAAAGCACCGCCAGCAGCTGTTTTAACAGAGGTACTACAAGATGTCCATGTCAGATATACCAGAAATACCGGACAATCTAAACGGTAACGAAAAGGATAATCAGACACAATTGATGAACAACAATCACCTTACAGACAGTGACAATTCCGACACAGACAGTGATTCCGACAGTGACACCGATAGTGACTCCGACACCACCCCACCAAAACTTAAATATACCCGATTAAACAAACTCCCGGCCAATTTCTTCACCAAAGATCCCATATCAACGTGTTGTATAACTGACACTCACTTCATATTCGCCACCCACTCGGGTCTAATCCACATCTGTGACGTTAACTTCACACCAATCCGAACATTCAAAGCTCATCGAGCAAGTATATTATCAATCTATACCGACGGAACCTACTTCGCCACGGGGTCCATGGATGGAACCGTGGTGATTGGATCCATATCTGATGATAAAGACATTGTGGGTTATAATTTCCTGAGACCGATCCATGCGGTTGTGCTTGATAAGAATTATCATACTACTAGAAGTTTTATTACGGGAGGTATGAGTGGGAAAATCATATTGTCAACCACGAGAAACTGGATAGGCAAGAAACGATCAGATACGGTGTTGCAGGAAGGGTTTGGGCCTATTGTTGGTATTAAACGAATTGACGATGATTTGATAATGTGGATGAATGATAATGGGATTAATATATATAATTTGACTGTACGACAAATGGTGGTTGTGGTGGATAAACCCAAGGATTCACCTAGGAGTGATTTATATTGGCCGAGAGTTACGTTTCCTGATATAAACCGAGTGATCATCGCCTGGAGTAATTATATCTGGTGTTTAAAAGTATCAAATATCAAAGCTAGTGACGACGACTCGGCACTGTCCCGGGCAAGTCCGTCTAATATAAGTAAAATTCTTCCTTCAAGCATGTCATTCATGACCCATGCTCCGGAGAAACAAGTTGAAATAGAACATGTATTCAAATTAGATTGTCTAATCAGTGGAATTACAAGTTTCACTCAAGATTCATACATGATATTATCCTATGAACCGCCAACACCGAGTGACAACACGCTTCATTTCAATAATCCCGAATTGAAATTAATCAATTCAACCACAGGCACGGTTGAATTCGAACAAGAGTTAGGTTTACGTGATGTTGAAAACTTAGGCTTGAATGATTTCACCTTGGAATCAACCCGGGGTGATTCCACGCGATATTTCATAATCAGCGCCAAAGATGCAGTTATCGCTCAAGAATTACAATTAAACGATCAATTAGATTGGTATTTACAACAACTGGATTATTTACAAGCGTGGGAGATTAGTGAACATTTAGTAACTCCTTTGAAGCGAATGAATTTTGGAATTCAATATGTTGATAATTTAATAAAATTGGATGAATGGGTTAGTGCGGGTAGTTATTTACAAAAGTTCTTACAGGGTGATGATAAAGACGAGATTGTTAAACAATGGGAGATTTGGGGGAATATTTATATAAAGAGTGGTCATATACTGGAACTTACAGATATCGTTCCTTCGGGTATATCCCCGGACATATATACTAAAATCCTTGAATATTGGATGGCACACGATACAGAACGGTTCTATAACTTGTTGTCTTCTTGGGATGTTGACGCTTATGAAGTTCAATCAATTCAAACTAAACTTGAGGAGATCGTAAGAGACAATGAAACGTTAATACCGGCATTGATATTGTTATACGACAAATCATTACAACCAATCAAGGCAATACCTTATATGATACAGTTACAAGATGTCAATATCATTCCTTATTTATCTAAAAATCATATATTAAACAATTTCCTAAATGAATTACCAGAAATAATTCAAATTAGATTCCCAAATAACGAGCTCACCACACTACCTGTCCAACAAATCCAACTGAAAACCACAGACATAATCACCATACTCGTTGAACAAAGACTCGAAACCAACCCTAAGTCAATAATGTCTACATTCACATCCCTCCCACTCATTCAATACTTCTATCTTGAAAAACTCGACGAGATAGACAATTACCAAGTCCAACAATTCAACAATGAACGAATCACACTCTACTGTCAATTCAAACGAGACTCCCTCCTCCCATTCCTCCATCGTGCTCAAGGGTACGATATCGATCAAGCAATCGCTACATGTCAAGAAAATCAATACTACCCGGAATTAGTCTACCTCTTGGGGAAAATCGGTCAGAATAAACAAGCAATTGAATTAATCACCACGAAACTAAACGACCCAATTATGGCGATACAATTCGCAAATAGTCAGAATGATCAAGATACCTGGAATTACCTCGTTGATTATTCCATGGCGGGACATATCAATTTCATTAAAGCGTTGATTGAAAATCAATCTACCACGACAAGGTTCTATGATCCAATCACAATATTAAAGAAGATGCCTAAGGATTTACAAGTTCCTGAATTGAACGAATCAATAATTGAATTCTCAAATAATAATGAATTGAATTTATTGCTTGATCAAATCATACTTAGGATAATTTATCACCAATCTAAAGAAATATCAACGGAGTATAAATTGAAACGACTAAGAGGGGAGGAAATAGAATTAGAGGATAAGATAGTTCAATCATTTGAAACTTTGGTGTTACATGGGGATATTCATTTGGAGAAAGAATTAACGAGTGATGCTGATAATAGTAGTTATACAAATCACAAGAAGAAATTAACACATTTAAAAGAATTAGAAACGAAGTTAATGTAGTGTGTTACTGCAGTTTCATGTGCTTGTGATTGTAATTCTAGAACTAGAGAGCAGAAAAATACATTGGATCTCGTAATCTGTTTCACGTGCTTGAGATTAATTGTTGAACTAAGTGTTTATCTTTAACTAAAAGTGCAAAGGTTTTACTTCTATTAATCTGTTTCATGTGCTTGTTATAGGGTAATTGTTGAACTGCTGTTTATGTTGAGTTAACGAGCAAATAGTTAGATCTAGTTAGTTTGTGGTTCTTGTGATAGTTTAAGTGAGTTACAACGTAGAATGTATTCGCAATAATATATAATTATAGATACTGTTTTCCCGGTTTAAAGGGAAAGAAGCCTTGAATTAAGTGTGCTGTAAACTTCCCTAGAGAATTCAACACTTACAGCCAACCTGGCCTAAATAGGAAATGCTAAACCACAAAGTCCGATAAGAGCATTTGCGGCCGAACTGAAGGAACTACTTCGTTACAGGCAATACCCGCTATGAATAATGTATTAACCGCTACGAATTACTTTTATTGCTCAATAAAATACCAACTATTGGACCAATCTGAAACAATTATATAAGGTTTTCCATATATCCACCTTTCTAGTTTTTACTTAGTCCAATCTATTCAATTCATATCAGATTAGAAAAGCTAGTACTGACATCTATAAAATACTTTTTAATAATAAACTACGGTTTTGACTGCAAAATTCAAACTTATAGATCTATTATAAAGTTCTATTTTTTTCCAATACATTGTCTGACTATTCAGTTACAGATTTAAAGATTTAAACTAAAGTTTTTTTGTTATATTTTAAAGTCCGTCGCTAGTACCCCACAGTTCAAAAGCTTCTGCCTGATTTTACCCGGCGGAAATAAGAACATTACAAAGGTTTCGCATCACATCCTTTGACGTCATTTTCTTATTTCCGCATCTCGCATTTAATATATCCCGCCCCTTGCATCTCATATCTCCGCACCCTGCATTAACCTACATTGTTCTTACTATTCCCGCACAGATCATGTGAATTTTAGCGAAAATCCCAACAAAAAAAATATATACCCAAATCAAGTAATAAAACTAATGCCTGTCAAATATCAAATTTCAGAAAAGTCCGAAGAGTAACAATTTTCTTGAACCAAATACACAAAATGCCCCCCGCAGCTCATCCCCGCAACTACACATAACAGAGCAACAACCAGTCAAAACAGGGGAAATCATTGTTCATAATCACACATGCTTCTGCGAGACTACTTAAAATTTGAGGAGAACTCATACCCTATATATATAGTTGTAGAATGTATCAGTAAAAATTTTTGGTCATTACTTTGTAGATACGTAAGAAAAAATGCAGGTGTTAATTGATTATCTTAACTTGGTTCCTAACTGGGTCGTGCTTCTTGTTGCTGCATACTCAATCTATTCAATTGCAGCTTATATTCAACGGGCAAGATTCCAACGTAAGCATGGTACAAAACAACCTCCACCTTTCCCTGATACTGGAATCTTAGGAACCACATTTCTTTTTAATTTATTAACCAAAAAGAAACGTGGTGATTTATTAGATTATATCGATCAATCATTCAAACAGGTCCGTACTTATAGAACCAACTTATTGGGGCTCCCCACTATTCTTACTGTTGAACCAGATAATGTCAAGGCCATGTTATCTACTCAATTCAATCATTTCAGTCTTGGAAGAAACCCCCATCTTAGGATCATGTTAGGTGATGGTATTTTCACATTGGATGGTGAAGGTTGGAAACATTCTCGTCAATTATTACGTCCTCAATTTGTTAGGGAACAAATATCTCATGTGGCTCAATTAGAAACTCATATGGGTACCCTTGCTAAACATATCAACAAGAATAAAGGTAGTACGTTTGATATTCAGGAATTATTCTTTAGATTTACTTTGGATACCGCTACTGAATTTTTATTTGGGGAATCAGTTCATTCTTTACATGATGATACCATTGGATTAACTAATGATAATGAATTAGTCACTGGTTTTGCTGGTGCGTTTGATAAGGCTCAGAAATATCTTGGTACAAGAGTATATAGTCAAACTGCCTATTTCTTGGTTGATGGTTGGGAATTTAGAAAATCTATTAAGCATATTCACAATTTCACAAGATTGTTTGTTAATAAAGCCTTAGCTATGTCGACTGAAGAACTTGAAAAGAAATCAAATGAAAGATATACATTTTTATATGAATTGGCTAAATCCACAAGAAATCCTCAAGTTTTACAAGATCAATTATTAAACATTTTATTGGCTGGAAGAGATACCACTGCTGGAACATTATCATTCTGTTTCTTTGAATTAGGTAGAAATCCTCAAGTTTGGAATAGATTAAAAGAAGAAATTGCTGCCAAATTCGATAAGGATGATATTTCCGATATCACATTTGAATCATTAAAACTGTGTGAATATTTGAAATGGGTAATTAATGAAACATTAAGATTATACCCATCAGTCGCAGCCAACTATAGACGTGCAACCCAAGACACAACATTACCAAGAGGAGGAGGTCCAAATGGTACCGATCCAGTATTTGTGGCCAAGGGAACAACCGTTGCTTACTGCTACTATGCCACCCATAGACTTGAAGAATATTACGGTAAGGATAGTTCTGAGTTCAAGCCTGAACGTTGGGAAGGTTTGGATAAATTAGGTTGGGCATATTTACCATTCAATGGTGGTCCAAGAATTTGTTTAGGTCAACAATTTGCCTTGACTGAACTTGCTTATGTTATCGTTAGATTGGTTCAAATGTTTCCTAATTTGCAAGGTAAGGATGATAGACCATATCCTCCAATGAAGAATTGTGAATTAACCTTGAAACATCAAGATGGGGTTTTTATTGAGTTGAGCCAATAAATAACTAAGCGATAGGGAAGTTATTATAGGTTGTGTCTAGCTGAGTGGTAAATATTAGAGTACTACGCTAGCCGTCAGTATTTGCTCAGTTTGTTAGTATAAAATGTACCGGTTTATTTGAGAATATTTAGATTGATTTTTTTAGTATGTAGTGACAAATATAAAGTCGCAAATTGTATTTGTGAATGTTGCAAAAAAAAAAGCACAATACTCTTTTTACACAAGAACTACTTCTCTTATCAACATTATGAGTCTTAAGAAACATAAGAAATTGAGGGCTTCAAATACAGTAACATCCATTCATAGAACAGCTACTAACAATTTCCGAAGAATTTCGCATAAATTTAATCCTAGATTAAGGGATTCTCAAGAAAATGACGCATTACTTATATCAGACATAGTGGATAGTTATTTTACAGTATCTACAACTGAAGATTTACCAACTATTACCGCTGCAAGTCAAGATCGTATCAATCAAACTGAAAGATTTGCCGCTTTACATCGAGGTTATCATTATTATTTCAATACCCTTTTCTTACCATCGGCGGATTCTAGTGTTACTGACGAGAATATTGATACTACTTTACCTAAAAAAGGCTGGAAACAGAGATTTCAATTTTTGAAATCAACACAAACACAAACACCTAAACTTGAAATCAGAAAGAGAAACAAATAGGAACTACTAGTTCATTTAGACTAAAAAGAAAGCATGTATATTTATGCAAATGGGTTAAATCTTGAAAATAACGATCCAGTAGTCCTACTGAATATATCATTAGCAAAACTATTAGCCTTACCAAACTTATCACATTTAGTAAATGCCAAAGCATTAACCATACTTAGAGAAATTGAAATTAAAATCACCATCAAATATAAAAATTGAAATTTTAACACCGCCAATAATCCAAGTACACCCCAAGCAACCGGTTGACCATATAATAATAACCAAAACATTTTTGAATCAATTGGATTAATATATCTATTAGGATCAGCAGTTTCAAACACCCATACATTTTCAAATTCTCCCATTGCGCCACCGGAAATAGGATTAGTTTCATTCCACCATCTTAATCCAACCAATAACCTTCCCGAGATATTTTTTAAATTCCAAAAATCTCCACATACTAATAATATAAGAGTTATGAAATGTAATATGAATTTATTAGTGCTTGTGAAAAACCCAATAAAGAAATTACCAAAGATATATATGAAAATCGGTGATAATCTAAAGAAAATATAGAATAATAATGCAATTGGATGGGAAGATTGCTTTAATCGTTGAACCCACGAGTCGGGAACGTTATCTTGTGGATGTGGCTGTGCTTGTGCTTGGGGTGTGCTGATTGGTGGTGAAGTGGTATACAGTGGTGGTGGAGCTGTATGTTGATTGATTGGTTCGTCTGCCTCAATTGCAGTGTACGCTGAACTCATTGCTGTGGTAATATTGTATGTGTGTTATCTGATACTTTGGTTGTTATTTTTCCTTTGCACTTGACTTGACTTTGACCAGGAGGAGGAAGGGTGGAAAAAAAAACTACCCATTAATATCTTATTTGTTAGTCAGTATATACATTCTCTCTATTATTAAAACAACAAAACAATATAAAATGTCGTTCTTCAGAAGAGCCATACATAGAATAACCAGAACGCAATTAGAAACTTCAAAGGTAAGTACCCATACTTTCACTTTCACACGGGCTTTGAATCTTTTCATACTAACAAAATTATTTTTAGTTTGGGTTTTATTTATTAACTCCAATTTGTATCATGTACTACGTTGGTTTAGACACCGATACTAAATTCAATTTACCTGGGTTCTGGCCTGATCCAACCACATTAAATCAAGTTCCCAAGGAACCTCATGAAATTCAAGCTGAATTAGCCAGAATTAAACATGCAAGATTAGAAAAAAGAAAGAAATTGGAACAAAGAGCAAAAGAACTTGGTATTGAAGAAGATCAAGAAGAATCTGTGTTATGAACTACCTTCCCCCCTGTATATATTAATTAACTAAATAAAATATCTTAAGATCCCTATTTATTATATTTCCCTTGAATCATTCGTAAGTTAAATTGTAAGTCATCTAAAGTAGAATTTGACAATCTCAAAAGATTATCCGGACTTGTCCCAAGTTCAATTATCCTATTTAAACAAGTGATAAGTTCAAAATCATCAGCTGAACTAGTACCATCTCCAGAAGTAGGTAATATTAATTCCTTATGCTCACTTCCTGCTCGGCAATTTCCGAGGGTTGCCGACCCATTTCCGAGGGTCGGGGTTTGTTGAAATAGTCCTGGAGTTGAATTAATACTACTAGTAGGTTCATTATTAGTTGATAGTAGTGTTTCGGAAATCGCATCAGATCCATTTGGTGGAGATGTCAAATAGTCATAGCTAGTTCTTTTCTTGGTGACTAACCAATCGTTATCTGATAGTTCGCGCTTTGTAGCTGTTGTGGTCGGTATCTGCGTAGGATATTGTAAAGTCAGTGCAGTAGAAGCAGCAGTTAATAGTGGACTTATTGAGGGGAATCCCACTAGTGGTGGGGGTACTTGCGGTGACTGTGTTGGTATTAGTTCCGGGATATTGTTGTTTGGTTTTAAAAGAAGATCAATGTTTGATTCTTGGTCGGAAAATGGAAAGTCAAATGTATTGGCTTTGCTATTGAAAAATAACAAACTATTGTCTGTTGGTTCATTCATTGTGGTGGCAAACCATTGATCATCCCGTATTAAACTACTACTAGTCAAAGTTGTACTTGTAGATTGTTTCGTATCATAAGATTCCAGGAGACAACTTCCAATGATCTCAGTAATTGAGGCATAACTTAATGTAACTTTCCCTCGTTCATTGACCAACCCTAATAATTCATCAATTTCCCAAGGGATGACTACATTAAGATATCCCATTATTTCTTCAAGTTTACTATAACTTTTAGTGACGTCATAATTTGACATTCGAGTAATCAAAGGTAACAAAGTATATTCTGCAACTGATCTGGTTTTTAAACTAGGCCAATCCTTACCTTCAAGTTTAAAAAGATTAGTTTTCTTCCATGAAGAAAAGATCCGTTCTGGAGTTATCGAATGCCAAGATCTTGTAATCCATTCAATTACTCTGATCATGGGGATATGATAATCACCTTCTGAAAGAACTTCCAATGCCGGGGTAGTTCCCAGAGTTGCCGTCGTAGTTAATTTTGAATTATTCCTTTGTAAATTGATCATTTCTAAATATTGTTGTAATCGATACAAAATTTTAAATTCTTCAATGATTCCGAAATTCATGGGTAAATAATCAAATTTAGATCCACTATAACTTGTACCGTACGGACTTTTATTTATATCATTTTTCAAATATACCAACCTGATATGTTTGAATTTAACATTTATAATTCTATGACTCGAACAATCATCTAATAAGATCAAGATCTTCCTATTGGGAGTCACGTTAGATATTTTATGGTCTAAAGTTAGTAAATAATGTTGAAACATAGAACTGGTGATCCATTTATTGGTATTTGATTTATAAAAAATCCGATAAGCTTCAGTTAATTTATTCATTAAGGTAGTATGAGATATATTTTCAATTGATATATTCTTTAAACTTGCATGTGTAGTTTTTGAAACATCAAATTTATCATATTTCCCCACGATTAATGGAGATAATTTCTCCAGACCATCAATATTACAACCTAACATTATCGTAAGGGAATTCTCCGTAGATGAACTTGATTGTTTTAACCCCTTGTCTATAGAAGAAACATCAAAGATTTGATCCAAGGGTAAGGAATAAAATAATTGAAATTCATCAATAACAAATATATCTTGAGGAGAATAATTCTCTTGTTCAACAACTAAATTTAAATATTGTTTTAATGCAATTTTCTCATCAAGCTTCCAAACTTTATTCAAGGGATACCCGCCGGGATTGTCAAGTATATCACCACCTGTTAAATTTATATTCAATTTTTTGATAAAATAATTACACCACTTTAAATTAAACAGTCCATTACCTTCTTTCTCCTCTTGAGGTAATCTCGTCCAAATCGCATTGGCAGTCAGTTGAATTATAGGAGTGGTAATCGGTATATTCTCCCAAATAGCCTGAGTTATCCATTCAGTTAAAATCCGTCGTAACAAAGGGTTTAATTGTTGTCTTCGCCGAACTAATTGGAAATCAGTTTCCTTTGATGCAATTAAATCATTTTTACAACTTAATATTCGTGATATTGTTGTTTGTGAAGGTGGTTTCTCGGTTCCATATTGTTTCATGGCCCATTTCGCAAGATCATATTGAGTCATTTGAGGGTTGGCTTCAGCCTTGAGACAAATGTCTATTTTTTGTTTAATTGTATATCCCATATTAGATCATAGTAGAACCAGCAATGTGAAATAGCAATGTTAAGCAACAGTGCAAATAACAAATAGGACAGTCGTGCAAATAGCTTGTGTGTATAACCTAGTGGTTTGAATAACTTATAAAACTCCTATAACCTAGCAAATAAAAGAGGAGAACTCGTTAATCTACCACCTTTGACTCCGGTGATTCACCGAAGATTATGTTGCAAGATTTAGTTCAAAAAAAAAAATCAATACAGCACGTGACGTGAGTTTTTGTTGTTTATAAAAAGAGTCAATTTCAGACAGCAATTAAAATTATTGTTAACCACTTTTATCTCACTCTTTTGCTTTTAAATCAAATTCTGTTCCTCATTTCGAATTGTCGAATAGTAAAAGTGAAAGCTATTGACTATTATGAATAGAAGATATGCACCTGTTCCAGAATATTGGAATTACCGATACTAACCAAGGAGTACAAGGCTTTTACTTGAAACTTCTGTCAGAAAACCGGAAAGCCATGCTCATTTGTGTCTGCAAACCAATATATAGATCGTATTCTCCTCCAAGCTTGATTAATGAATCTTGGGGTTTCTCCAGGTTGGCATACTCAGATTAGTAGAGCTGTCCGGATTGGAAGACATAAGCTTCTAGTAGATACGTTTTATTCCTTGATTCCTATCGATAATTTCAATTCTTACATCATTGTGATACAGAAGAGATATTCTGTTCTAGGTCGAAGTTTTCACTTTGACTATCGGTAACTAGGGGGTAATGAGGAACGACAAACTCCCTTGCATCTCCTTTTGAAGCTTGCGGTTGAGCTAGTCAAGAAATTAAACTTGAATTCTGTCATAGGAGCTGCTGCTTACAATAAGTAACCAATTAAGATTAGTAGACCATTTTATCTCAAAGTATGTCGTAAAACTCTCGTGGAAATAACATCTTTGCTGAACAATATAAGTAAATAATAACTAAATCCAAGCTATAGAAGTTATAGCAAACAGGTATCAATTTTATATAAGGAATTTTACTATATCCAAGGAATTGGTAGCGATCTATTTTTAAAATCGCACAACTATAGCACTAAATTATATAATTAACAAAGAGAGATACTAATGAGAATCAAAGAATTCAACAGTTGAATCAAGAGCAATCTTATAATTCTTTTCTGATTCAAGATAATTTGAATGTCTTCCACCTTCATTCCTAACAAATTTCTTTTCAACAACTTCAGGAAGAAGTTTGACAAATTTAGCAGTACCTTCAATATCATTTATATAATCCTCATCACCATGGATCAACAAGACAGGGACATTAGGGTTAAATTTTTTGACAATGTCCGGAACTAACAATTGATCACCTCGAGTAAACATATCATGAAATTGTCTAATTGTACCAATTAATTTCTTATCGTGATTCTTAATATAATTCTTCCATGCGTCATTTGAAGTAATAAAATCGAAATTTAAACTTGAATCAAACTTCATATTAGGGACTAATTTAGTAATGACTGGTTGTAAACCACGTAAAATAATATTAGGTTGACTCTTGGGATGTAATTTAATTAAAGGACCCGACAGAACAATTCCTCGGATGTCATTGATATATTTCCCTCTAATTCCATAATTAAGAACAATAGCACCACCCATTGAATGACCTACCAAAAATACTTTCTTCTTTTGTTCTTGTTCCTGCTCTCTTAATTCCTGAACGTTTTGTTTAATAAAGAAATCTAAATCATCAAAAGTATGAAATTCATCAGTTTTCCCGACTAAACTTCCAGGTGAAGTTTCACCAGCACCTCTTTGATCGAAAAAGAACACTTCATAACCTTGTTGAGTCACATCATCAAAGAATTGAGTGTATAATTCTCCATGTTCGGCAAATCCATGAACATAAACTAACCTACCCTTGTTTTCAATTCCTTCAGGAACTGGCCAGAAAAAAGTTCTGAATTTGGCCCCATTGTATTCAACGAAGTCAATCTTAGGTGTACCCTTGGATTTATATGGAACTTCAACTGCCATGATAAAGTATAGATGCCTGCCTAGATTTTATTTAAAAGAGTAACAATTGATTGGATCTTTATATATTCGCGGCGAGTGAGGGGTGTGAAGTAAATTTACGCGAAACTCTAAACATTCCCTCGCCGTATCTTTCGCTCACATGCGGATTCTAAAAATAAGAACAAAGACCAAACACACACAGTGAAAGGGTGTTTAAATAATATTATATTTTTTTCGTAGACCTTGAATACCTTGATTTATAATCTACATATCGTTGTACGTTTAAAGCTAAAAAGGATACTAAATATCGATGGATGGGCTTTTACATATTCGATACTACGGAACTCTAAGGTTTAAGGCCAATAGTAATTTTTTTTTGGTACCAACCGAGATAGACCTTATCAAGCATTAGAAAACACTCTTTTGTGTGTTAGTTTCTTTTGACGACTAAATATACAATCAGGAGGGGAATTTTCCTTCAAGCCATGCTTTAAAGTATACGGAAAGCCCTGACAATGGCAACTGTAATACAACGTACAATGGTTTTGTATAGCAATTGTTTGACATGAAAATGTAGTCTGACACTAAGAACTTTTTTTTCGTAGTGCGGCTCAGGTCAGCAAAGGTACGCAACAAAATCAAACCAAGGCAACGAGGGAGCGAGACAGAGACAGGCAATTTTTTACGTTAGACCTACAAACTCATTCATTACACTATATTCCGATTATATTATATTGCTTTTTTTTGCTTAGTTTGAATACATAATGGATATAGACAACAATGAAGAGATATCCAGTTCCAAACAGTCACCTAGTGGGTTAGCTTCAAACCCAGATCAGCAACCACCAGCCCAGGACAATATAGACCCATTTTATGGATTATCGTTTAAAGTAGGCGTAGCCGAGAATAAAAACACAACATATCGAAATAAAATGGAAGATGTTCATACTTATATCGCCAACCTTGCTGAACAAATAGATTGGGGATATTTTGCTATATTTGATGGTCATGCTGGTAAGGATTCTGCTCGATGGTGTGGGAATAATTTACATAGTTTATTACAAGATGAGATTTCGAATACCCTGTTAAAGGGGGATATGAAGGAGAACCTTTATCAAAGTTTTATAAAAGCTGATGAAATGATAGAAAAAGAAGGTGCAGGCTCGTCGGGGTGTACTGCAGCTGTAGCTGTATTACGTTGGGAGGAGAGGGAACAAATAGAAGAAGATAATACCGAAACGGAGCCCGCTGGTGAAAAATCGTCAGAAGTTGTTGCAGAGATAAAATCATCCAAGTTTGATTTTATTCCCGGTAAAAATCATAAACGAATGTTGTATACTTCAAATGTAGGAGATCTGAGAATTGTTTTATGTCGAGTAGGTAAACCATATCGATTATCATATGATCATAAAGCAACCGACCTTTATGAAATAAATCGAATAAGAGAAGCCGGAGGATTAGTATTGAAACATCGAGTCAATGGAGTCTTAGCTGTGACTAGATCCTTGGGTGATTCATATATGAAAGATTTAGTGATTGGAAAACCATTCACAACGTCAACGGAAATAACGAGTGATGACGAGTTTATGATTTTAGCATGTGATGGACTTTGGGATGTTGTTTCTGATTCTAAAGCTTGTAAATTGGTTCGGGATTTATTTAACCAGGGAAATGACCCGAAGACTGTAGCTAAAAAACTTTGTCAATTAGCAATGGATAATTCAACTACTGATAACGTCACTGTAATGATTGTTAAATTTGATAACCAAGTCTTTAATTAGATCACCTGCATTATTTATATATAAAAGTACAAACAAACATATACATATACACCTATATACATATTACTTCTTTCTCTAATGCTGTTTTGGTTCAATGATTTCAATATCTTCAAGTTTAAAATCACTTCCTTTAAATTTTGGTTTATAAAACTTCAAAGCCAAGCTACTTAAAACAACACTAACTGAACTTAATGCCATAGCTGCACTGGCCCAAACTGGATCTAATCTTGAATTCTTATAGGGATAAATGACACCAGCAGCAATAGGTAGCCCAATCATATTATATACTAAACTCCAACCAAAATTAAATTTAACTCTTCTAAACACCGTCTGGGAAAGATCAAACAACGTAACTAATGAAACTAACGGGAATGATTTATTTAAAAGAATGAAATCACTTGATGTTATGGCTAAATCTGCCCCTGAAGAAAGGGCAATCCCCACATCAGCGCTGGCCATTGCTGGGGCATCATTTATACCATCACCAACCATTGCAATCACAGCCTCTGGTTTCAATTGTCGGATTCGTTTAATTTGTAATTCTTTTTCATCAGGTAATACTTCACTAACTACATTTTTGATGCCGATTTCTTTAGCAATTGCCTCGGCTGTTAATTGATTATCACCTGTAATCATCCAACAATCTATATTTTTACGTTGTAAGAATTCAATTATCTTCATAGTCTCAGGTCTAATATCATCACGAGCTGCCATCATTATTACTAAATGGAATGAATTATCTTGATATAATTTGTTACATTTTAATCCGACTAGTATAATCGATTTCCGCTCGGTCTTCCAAGTAGTGATTAATTCAGTTTGTTGGGGAGTTAATTCTATCTCATATTCGGTAAATAGTTTTTCATTTCCAAGAATAGCTTCTTCAGGTTGATATTCAGTCCATACCTTATCAGTTTCTTCCTCATGTAATATCACTTGTCCTTTTAATCCCTTACCAGGGATCGTCTCCACTTGAGGAATCTTATTTCCTGATAATATACCCAGGTTGATCTTTTCAATGAATGCTCTTACTGCCTTGGCTAATGGATGGTTAGAAGCAACTTCCAAATCACGAGTAATTTGAACTGCAAGAGTTTTCACAAGCTCCTTGTTAGCAGTATCACTGTTAAAACTATAATCAGTAATTGTCAATTCTCCCTTGGTTAAAGTTCCAGTTTTATCAAAACAAACAACATTAGTATTGGCACCATCTTGAAAAGCTACACCACCACCTTTAGCCAAAATCCCATATTTTGCAGCCAACCCTGAACCCACAAATAATGCTGTAGGAGCAGCTAATCCAATCCCACAAGGACATGCAATTACAATCACGGCAATGGCAAATTCCAAAGACCATACTGTCCAACCACCAATATCTATATCTAAATAACTTTCCGGTAATGCTCCTGAATAACTTAAGCTTAACCAAATTATCCAAGTTATTAAACTTAATAGTACAATCACGGGCACGAATGAACCGGTGATTAAATCAGCGGTTCGTTCCATGGGTGCTTTTCTCAATTGTCCGTCCCTGACAGTGTTTACAATCTGACTTAATAATGAATCAGATTCTAAACTGGTGACTTTAGCGATAATGGAACTAGAACTGATATTGACTGTCCCTGAGAATATTTGATGACCAATTGAATGTTTAACCGGGGTAGATTCACCAGTTAATGCCGACTCGTCGAATTCAACAGCAGTTCCGGTTGGTGTTTCGACAATGACACAATCTACTGGAGGTGATTCACCTGTGGATATCTTGATATAATCACCAACTTCCAACAACTCAATGTCAACTCGAGTATCATTAACATATTGATTTCCGATTTTTTCAACCAAAGTAGCTTCCTTGTCTTGTAAATTGGCTAATTCAGTAATAGCATCGGCAGTTTTCCGTTTAGAATAACTTTGAAGCAATTTCCCAATCAATAAAAAGAATGTCAAGAAAACCACTGAATCGAAATAAGTAGTATGGAATCCCATTTTTGTCATTGGTTCCTGACGTGAACTTAATATGATAAGGGCAATACTGGCGAAATAAGCTACACTTGTTCCAATACTCATCAATAAATTCATAGATCCAAATCTAAGCAATCTTGCCGTGAATGAATTCTTATGAAACCATAATGATTTAATCTCTTTGAATGCCTTACGATGAAATGTGTCAGCCACAAAGAAGTATATCGGAGTAGCAAGAATTAATAATATCCAGGAATTTCTAGAAACATTACCTGCCCAAATTGGTTCTTCAACCCAAATTCGGAACTTATTGGATTTAGGTAATAATGACATGGCAATTATTCCAAATATAAATGTAGGAATCACAAATATTGTAGCTACGGCCAATCGAATGGCTAATCCGAGAACTTCTCGTTTAGCTAATAATTTGACTTGTTCATCTATGGAAACTGGTTTGATTAATTCACATTCAAATGGACCAGGTGAATCAGGAAGGATTTCAAAACTGTCAGTGCTACTAGCTTGTAAATGGTTTAACTCGTATAAGAATTTCCGTACGTTTATGTTTTCACTGGGGATATATGTGAATTTAATATATGGACGAGTTAAAGTTATGAGGTTTTCGGGTTGAATCAGGACTGCATCTCCGTAATTTGATAAATAATTCATGATTAATTCTGGACATTGATCACAAAACATACCTGAGATTTTAATATTGATTGTTCTTGGTTTGATTTTATTTGAAGTATAGTTTACATTTTCCTGGTTAACTAATGTGAATTCAAATCCACAATCTTCAATAGTTTGTTGTAATTTCTTGATATTTGAATCATCAGAGGAAGACCCTAATATAAATTGTCCGGTTTTTGAAACTAAATTAACTCCACTTTCTAATACAAATGGTAATTCATTAACCATTGATTGAATAGAATTAACACATGCAGCACAAGTCATACCACCAATTATAGCAGTTACTTTAGTATTAACCGTTCGTTGTACTGGTAACACCTCAACTAAACTACATTCAAACCCTAAATCGTTAATCCCATCGATGATTTTATTAACCACTTGTTTGTTAGGAATTATAGCGACTAATGATTGTTGAATAAGATTCACGGAAAAGTTTGACTCTTGAGATTTTCCCAATATTGAAGATAATGTATCGGAAACAGTTTGTACACAAGCAGAACAAGTCATACCTTTAATTAAAAATGAAGCTCGGAACTCTTTCTCTAAAGTATCGACAACTACGATTGTTTCCAGACTTGAAGTATCAGTTTGAGATTCACGTTTGGACATTTCTTGTTTGTCTTGACATACTTTACAATATTTCAAATGATTCTTGTCTGATTTAGAACTGATAAATCTTTGATATAACCCAACAAGATCGAAAAACCCATCGTGGTCATGCATATCTTCCAATTCAAGATTCATCGTATCTGAATTCACAACAATTCTATTATCACGGAGGATTTCCCATGACATTACTTTAAAACCAGATCTTTCAAAACTTTTAATGATTCGTTTGGTATTATGTTGGAAATTAATATTGGTATTGCCCGAGATTTTAACTTGATTGTCGTGGATATTGACGGTTATTTCCTTATTGGAGAGGGTAGGGATATCATCCTCTACTATTGAGTAATAGTGGGATAAGGTTTTTCTAACTGCAGCTTCACACTTGTCGCAGTGAACATTAGATAAATATAATATGAAAGTTTCCATGGTTGTTAGTTGTTTGATGTATATGATTTTATTTACAAATTGAAGTTTGATCCAGTTCCATTTATATGATTTTGAGAAATTTATGCTTGTAAAGAAGTACAACTCACAAATTGAGCTACTTTCGCTTTAAAATGATGTAATTTCAGCCCTGACCAACAACTGATAAGCAATTGACTACAAGGTGACTTATTTTTTTTTTAGGTTTGAAGTTTTGCGATATTTGTGCTGTTGCAGCAGATGCGCAATTACTGCGAAAAAAAGAAAAGCGAAGATTCGAAGCTGAGTGATCCACACCACACTGTTGTGTGTGGTGGCGGGAATACGGCTGAGTAATGACTAATTACTAATCGAAGATCTCAATACTACATGGTTGTAAGGGAGTATTTGTAATATATATTTACAAATAAACAGAAGTTTCATTATTAACTATCTACTGGAACGTCTAGATATGGTAATATACTTGGTACAATTAACCCACATAATAATCCAACAATCTTTTCAGGAATAGTATGAAAGAAGATTGAAGTTATTAAATACAGACAAAACCACAAAAATAGAAACACAGAAGATGCAATTATAACACCCAATCTTAACCTTGACTGACTTGGTGTTGTTGTTTCCATTTCAGGAACATTTTGTGAGTCTTTAGGAAATCCTCGTTCTATATCAAATGGAACAGAACTAAGTGGGAACTTTATATAATTAATTAATTCATACCAGATTAATAAACTACTTGAAATTAAAAATAAATAATGACTCGATGGATCAAACCCGCCAATCCATTCACCGCCTATATCTTCACAAGGATATTCTCGATGTATACCAACCATAGTACAATGAGCCCCTGAAAACACACTTATTCTTTCAAAAATAGACGAGCCGAAAAACCAATCCATTAAGAAAATTTTAATTATTGTATTGATGAGATATATTATATTAACTCGCCCTGTCACTTTCCTGCTTCCACCAGCAGCTTTATATAAACGTAAATACAGGTACATTAATAATGAAAACCAAATATATCCTAAATTTCGGACCACAACTTCTTCAAGAAAAATAACAAATGACCATTGGGCAATGATTCGATTATATTGTTTCAATATCAAACTCAATGGTATTGAACAGACAAATACGACAGGATAGAACCAGAAAATATACAGCCAAAGACTAGGCATAGCTATGCGTTTACAAACAGGAGCCAACAAGATTAAAGCTACTTCGTAGTTTTGTTGTCTTTTTTTTTTAACGAGCTTGTGACCAGAATTGAACTCTTTACACGACACAATAAAAATAGTACATCATCCTCTCAACCGAGCACAAGTGCTACTGGTTATTCTCAAAATTCATCCTGTAATTTTTAAAACAGGCGACTTAGCACAATCTCATAGGGTGTTTTCTACCTATGGCCAAAGGTATGCAAAATTAATGATATTTAAGCTCTTCATGTGTGGCCCGATTGTCATGCCAAGAAACAATATATCTTCTTTACAGTGAGCTTGAGCTTTTACAATGCATATATCTTCACCTTCAACGATCAATTTCCTATTAGGGCTAAGCTTGTTAAAATTCAGCCTAGTTAAAGCACTTTACTTATAATTCCCCCTCCTTAATTCAACTAAAATTGCTGCATGTGGATCGTCTCAATGTAGTAATTCCAGTCACGTGAAATTGATCAATTTCTGGTATGCAGGATAGCTGTCATTTCTATTGTGGTTTAAAGTAATACGGATGATGATTATTAATTAAATTACATTTCTTAACTCACGGAGTATAATTTTACCCTTATCAAGCATATTTTCATTTTTCACATAAATCCATACACATACAAATATAATATGTTGACTAGAGCATCTAAAGCTAGTCTAACTAAAAGTTTCCCCAGCCTATTGAAATTTTTTTCCACATCGGGATTAAACTTTAAACCGTTGGTAGCCGCAGCAAGTGCTAATACTACTGTTAACACTGCCACTACCGCTACTACTACAAATGCTGCTACTACTGCTAGAAATGGGTCAAACCCTCAATTAACCTTTCCATGTTTGGATAAACTAGAACGTAAGAATAAAGAACTTTCATTAGGAATATTAAAACAAGCAAACACATTAGAATCAGGACCTGAACCCGCATATAATTTCGAACAAACCGGATTTCAACTATATCGATCTGGTAAACCCATTTTCTTGGATAATGGAGGTCATTTACCCGAGTATGAAATTGCTTATGAAACTTGGGGTCGATTAAATTCCACCAAGTCCAATTTAATCATTTTACAAACTGGATTATCGGCATCTTCACATGCAAAATCTCACCGACACAACACCAAGAAGGGGTGGTGGGAGAATTTCATTGGTCCTGGATTATATATAGATACCAACAAGTATTTCGTGGTATGTACGAATGTTCTTGGTGGTTGTTATGGATCAACTGGACCTTCTTCGATTGACCCGTCGATAAATGAACAATATGCCACGAGATTCCCGATAATTACTATAAATGATATGGTACGAGCACAGCGAGAATTAATTAAAGATGTATTTGGAGTTCATAAAGTTCATGCTGCCGTCGGTGCATCAATGGGTGGTATGCAAAGTTTAGCATATGGTTGGGAATTCCCCGACGAAGTTGAAAGAATCATTTCTATCAGTGGATGTTCAAGATCTCATCCATATTCCATTGCATTAAGACATACTCAACGACAAGTATTAATGAGTGATCCAAATTGGAATCGAGGTTTCTATTATGGGAAAATACCACCGCATGTAGGGATGAAATTAGCACGAGAAATCGCCACTGTGACTTATAGATCAGGTCCGGAATGGGAATATAGGTTTGGGAGAAATAGAGCTGACGAATCTAAACCTCCGGCATTATGTCCTGATTTCCTTGTAGAAACATATTTGGATCATGCTGGTGAAAAGTTTTGTCTTGAATATGATGCAAATTCCTGGTTATATGTTCTGAAGGCTATGGATTTATTTGATTTAGGATATGAAAATAGAGTGAAGGCAACTAATATAAGACAACAAGCTGAAGATAGGTACAATCGATCCAAGAATCATATTGCTCAAACTTCTTCCCTTGTTCCTAAGAAACCATATAGTGAGAAAATATCACGAGCTTCAATAACCCCTGAAGACGCGTTACAAGATTTAAAACAGGGGATGAAGAAAATGTCAGAATTAGATGTATTGGTAGTTGGTGTTGAATCGGATATTTTGTTCCCAGTATGGCAACAACGAGAAATTGCCAATGTACTTCGTGATAATAGTCAAGGTGGTGCCCAAGTTGAATATCATGAATTAGGTACAGATGTTAGTAATTATGGACATGATACTTTCTTGTTAAGTTTGAACGATATTGGTAAACCGGTAAAGAAGTTCTTAGAAGTTTAATAAGATTAAGTTTAACGATTTTTAATGACTATACTCTTGTGTATTGTTAAATAGATATTCTACATATTTGCAACACTTTTCAATATATGATTGTACCATGATGCGGATCCAATTCATACCCCAACTTCCTACTAATAGCATATATATTATCTCTTATCCTCCCCAAGACAACTTTAGCCAACCCATTCTTTTTCTTTTGTTCCACACCTTGACTAGATTC
The DNA here is from genome assembly GCA_001657455.1 of Spathaspora girioi. Lineage (NCBI taxonomy): Eukaryota > Fungi > Ascomycota > Pichiomycetes > Serinales > Debaryomycetaceae > Spathaspora > Spathaspora girioi. The sequence continues at coordinate 16,232 of LQMS01002380.1, read as the reverse complement.
AACATGATGAGGCAACAAATTATCATGAGCACTTAAACTAACAAACAATGCAAATGGAACAAACCAAACCAATAAACCAAAAAAGGAACATACTTCAGCAAACTCAGGAATTTTAGGAGGTTGGTAATTTGGTTTTAATCTTACTTCCAAAGGTGGAATATAAGGGGAATGGAAATGATGAAACCACAAGAAATGGTTAATAATCACCAATATACAAGAAAGTAAAAAAATCGGTGATGTTAATTCAACATAGGGGAACCGTTTAAGGTTTTGTAAATAAACATAATATGAAAAAATGGAAAACAATGTGAGTCTAATTGGGAACTTGTCAAATATTAGAAGGAGGATAAATATTAAAATTATTCCATAAATTAATTTAGTTAGGAATCGTTTGGTTGGTTCGGTATGTTCCTCAACTAATTCGGAAATGTAGTATAATCCAGATGCAATTGATAGTACGAGAAATACAAACCCAATTACTGTACCAACATATGAAAGCAATTGAAGGATCATTATATATATACCACCTAGTCTATGCCACTCTGTTGTGCTGTGACCTTTTCTCCGTTTTGTGAGGGGTTTTCTCTTTTTTTGACGTGTGAAAATATCTGAGGACTTTTCTTTCATACGCGCGCAGCACAGTTAAACTAACTTAATATAATATAACTTTTATATAATATATATATGTATATGTAGTAGCTAATCATAGATTTCCATAGGTGGGAGCCTATCGGTATTATAAAACCAATTATTATTATCCAACTCAATATTTAACCATTCAGTAGGGAAATATACTAAATGCCCTTGAATTTCACTTAATAATCTCTCCGCGGTATCCCGTTCATAAATAACTTCACCTGAATGCATTTTAGCTCTAGTTCCTGCTCGAGTACGTCTAGTCCTACGAGTTTTAGAAGATGTCGCCGACTGTTTTTGTAATGGAGGTGGCAGTTTACTTGAAGTAGCAGTAATGGCACCAGAAGTAGTAGCACCAGTAGTATTATTAGCAAGGGGAGGTGATTTCTCTCCCAGGAATCGTTCGGGTTCTTCGTTGGGCGATTCACTTCTCAGGTCGTTATAACCAGGTTTTGTGGCTGGATCAAAATTCTCTTCTTGGACTTCTCCAATTTGTTCAGCTGATATAGGTGGCGACGTTCGTCCATTCTCGATAGGTTGATTAACAGTAATACTAGCTCGTTTACCTAATCGAATTCTCATTTTTGATTCTGAATTGATAGGATTCACCAGTTCATCCTTTCCAGGAGGTACTTTACCTAATAAACCAAGATCTTCATCTTTATCATTACTATTTTCAATACCTTCATCAATTTCAACAATTTCTTCAACCTCCTCGGGGCTTTCCTGCGAGCCAGAATGTCTTAAATCAGCACTTATGTCTTGAGCCTTCATGAACGTACTAGCAAGGCTGGTAAAATGAGTATAATCAGACCAGCGATTAACCATATCATCAGGTTGACTATGGAATATCATTCGGAAAATGTCGGTGTTTCTTCTAGCATGTTCATTCCATATAAAATCATAAAAATCATCATCTAACGGATCTTCAAACCCATATGGATCAATGAATTTACATACATTTGCCTCAGGAGTGGTTATACTTTTAACTAAATCCTTTACTGAATTTTCATCTAATGAAACAATAGGATATTTCTTATACGATGAAATGTTATTATTAGCACTACCGGTGTTAATGCCGGCTTCAGCTGAGATTCCATCACTTTGAGCAGGTGATACTTGGTTAAGTAAATCTGATGAGTCATTAAACATGGGTATATTATTAGATAATCCAGCATCGGCTCGTTTTTTATTCTCAACTTCATTGGCTTTTAGTTCCTTCCTAGCAACCCGTTGTAAATAAGCAATTCGTTTCAACAATAACCACCTTTCCTTATTCCGTTCAGAAATTATCGCTTCTGATTCCTCATCCATTTCATCTGTCATATTAATATCATCAGCTTCTAAAAAGTCAACCACGTTATCAACATCAGGTAAGAATGAAGATACCCCAGTTGAAACACCATGTTTAATATATTGAATTGATAAATCCTTAAGGAACCTAGCACTATTTAATCGTGCTCTTTTAGCTAATTTACTCTTGTATTTATCAATTCCATCTCCATACACGTCTTGTTTATGACCCAAATTGTTTTGAACTCGATTATCATATGAATGTTTCTTTTTATCCCGAATCCCCTTGTTTGCTTCATGAGGACCAGTTCTATTGTTAAGAGAAATAGGTAAGAACATAGGGGGTGGAGCTAACTCAAATTGGTCATCTTCTTCATCTTCATCATCTAGCTCAAACTTTGTATTCTTCAGAGAACTAGTTCCTGAAGCAATGGAGTAATTCCTCCATCTCCTGGTCCCCTCGGGTTCATTCAACACATCTCTCGATGCAATTTCAACCATGGAAGATAAATATCTATTCTCAATATTGGAAAACTTATTAGTTTCATATGTCGAATCGGTCAATGACCTAGCGTGTTGTTCAAACTTTTTAAATCTTCGTTCTACAACTTCAAAAATATCTACATCAACACCTAAATGCTCTCTCATCAATCTCATTCTTAATGTATGTGCGAACTTACCGGCCAAAAATGGTTCTCCATTCATACTACTGGAAATCATTTCCTTATCTCTAACCACAATGGCGACTTCTGAATCCCTCACTCCTCTCATTGATCGTTCATTAATATTGGCACTTCCAATAATAGCAGCCCGATCATCAACAATCATAATCTTAGCATGGATGTATAATTGTTCCGTTACCAACGTTCTATTCACCCCAATTCTTCCCCATTTTCTTAATGAGAAAAATTGAATATAATCATCAGGATTAATCCCCTTTTTTCTTAACTTAGCAAAGATTGAAGTCTCTCCTCGGGAAATCGACATGTATTGGCATTGCATAATCACTCTTACTGAAGAACCCTCAGCTTGATCAACTTGAGATTCAAACCCTGGCATTAAAGGTATGATGATAATTGCCTTCCAGGTGGTGTTTTCTTCATGGGCTCGAATGATTCTATCAACTAATGCATCCCCAATTCTATTTTGAATCTCAGTACCGTCAATTAAACAAGACGTTACAAAGAATTGATTTTCAATATACACGAAATGCTCAGAACTTTCAATTAATTTCAAATAAGCTGTATGAATACTTTGTTCGTGTTCCTTTAATCCTAATGACCAATTACCTCCAGATCTCAACATTTGAACTTCACAGGTCCCGTCTAATCCATACATTAACGCTTCTTCATCGGTTAGATCAGGTGGAGGAGTTAAAAGTGGTGTGAATCTACTAGGTCTTTTCTGACGTAATAAATAATTCCAACGTTGTACAAAATGTCGGGATAAGTCTCGAGCTAATTTCCCGGCAGTAAACATATGAACATCATGCCAGGGCATTCTTGGCGTGGCATTTCGATCAAGCATTGATTCATACGGTTTATTCAATTCAAAGAAATCTTTCACCCGCGGGTTGGAATAATCTTTTCCAGGGAACGTTTGGAAATGTACAATATCATCATTGGTAGGTCGGTCTTCCGGTCCAAGACTTTGGAAATCAATTTTAGAATCATCAACTAACGCATGATCTGGAGTATCATATCTTCCATAACATAAATCAATCCCACCTACAAATGCCACTGTTTGATCAACAATACATAATTTTTCATGATGAGCCCAAAAATAAGTATTTTGTAATAATTGATTAGGAGATCTAATCACATGAATATTTTCATCATTCAAGGATAAAAGTGAATGTTTTGAATATAATGAATCGATAGAAACCGTACCACCAACATTACGATATATAATCACATAGATTTTAACCCCCTGTTTGGCTTTACGTTGTAAGATTCTATCAAGTCTCCATTGTTGGTTCCCATTGGCTGGTCTTCGTAAATATATCTCTGGACTTAACCACCAATCATGCAAGAAAATCGTATCCTTGGCCATTTCTAACGCGGAAGATACAGCCCAAAAGTGGTCTCGTCCATCAACTAACCATTGAGCAAAACAATTTTCACGCACTGGTGCAAATGAACCAAATCTATGTTTTTCGGACCAAATTGTCGAATTTTGCATCTCCATAAGCAGATGAATCCATAATTTTTGTTCCTTGGATGATTTCGGATTCATAACTAATTTCCGTTCGGAATTTTCTAGCGTGATTTTTAAATGGGGGAATACAATGTTTGACCGGGTATCTTCTACTAACGCCATTTTTCTTTGTACTATTGAAGAATCATCAAATTCAGACTCATTATCTTCTTTCAATTGTTCATCGTGTTTAAACGTGATTTTAAATTTCGAATCAACAAGAAATACCTCTAGGGGAGACGTTGAATTAATATCAGATACATACATAACATAGGAATTACGGACAAGCATCCATTTTTCTGACCGTCTATCAATCATTCGCTTGATATCATTGGCATTAAGATGACCTACCCTCCACCCTTGTGATTTGGCAGTTCCACTTATATGTACAATCCCTTGTTTGCCAATATATCCAGTTTCATAACTTAATAAGGAAGAAATTGGGGATATTTCAAAAAACATAAATAATCGATTGGATTGAGGTTTTAAGGAAACAATTCGAATTAATTCTTTCAAATATTCTTCTATATCGTGAACATATTTGATATTTCTTCGGGTATTTACTTCAAATGGCAGTAATTGTTCTTCGATTGAAGAAACTGAAGAAACACTGGACTGCAGTCTTTGACGAGCCAAGGTATTAAAAGATAAGAGAGAAGCAAGGTCAAATCCTGGGTTAGCGCCAGTAGCAGTGGCAGTAGCAGTAGAATCCCCCTCTGGAAGCGGTGCAAGTATGGATTCCGGATGTTGTTGAGTTCTAGTTTTCTTTAATTTCATTACATCAGATTTCTTAAATGGAGGTTTTGGAAACTTTGGTAATTCAGTATTTTTATTCCCAATCCAATTTTCAAATTTAAATTTTGAATGTAAATATAATAAATCTCTTACATTTCTTTCAATTGACCATTTCATACGTTGTGGCCCAACTCCATAATCTAAATCAATTTTAAATTTCCGAATTCTTGTCATTTCATTCAAGGAAATATCTGTAATTTTCAATCCAATTAATGATAATAAAATGGGCGCCCGGGAAATTCCTTGTTCATCTTCTAATAAACATGAAGCCATTAATTGAATTGCGGGACCACCTAATGCTAAGGTTCCAATTAATTTTTGGGCTCGTTCACCAGTTTGCTTTTCACTTTCTTCTCTTAATTCGTCAATGTAATCGGCATCAAACAAGCTAGCTCGACGTTTCTCGCGAAATCTCTTACCACGATTGAAAATCAGAAACTTCTTTTTAAACTTCTGTTGTTTGTTTAAATCGGGAGTCAAATGAAAAAAATCTTGAGGAGTATTCATACTGTTAAAAGCTGTTGTTTCCGGTGATCTTCCACTAAACATTGTTGGTAAGAAATTTTGAAATGATTGGGAGTGACTAAATGGGAGTCTTGACTCTCTTCTATGGAAATGCTCTTCTGATGGTGAACCTAATTCTTGAGGATTATGGATACTTTCAGCAGGTAACAGTACTGGTGACGCAAGTATTTCCGGTATCGATGTTCTTAATGCTTGTTGTTGTTCTTCTTCATCTGACTTATATCTCATTTCATTCTTATCGGCATTCTTACTATTGAAAAATGACCATGGATTGGAAATCACATGGGGAGAATCATCCAGAAGTGATCTTGAATGTCTTGAAGCTGATTCTCCAGCTGAATCTCGTGTAACTGACCGGTAAATTTTTGAGAACATCCCGGGAGGAGACTCTCGTTCCCGTGGTAAAGACTTTGACCGTCTTGATCTTGCTTCATCATTTGGTGATTCTCGTGTAACTGACCTATATATTCTTGAAAAATCTGAACTTTCTCGTAATGGTGATCTACTACTTCTAGATTTCTTGTGTTTTAGAACATGTAGTTCTTGATGACTTAACGGGTCCGGGCTCTGGATCTTATTTTCATCTTCTTCTTCAGACTTAATCCCGTTGTAATTCTTGTCATGCGGTAGTTCTAAGAAGTTATTGGGCTTATCTTTACTGGTTCCATTTTGATGGGTGGCATTAGAACCATTTATTTCAGACATATCAAATATCTTTGTTCCTAGTTTAAAAGTGGTACCCAAAAAAAGTGAGGAAGGGCAGGGTATAAGATGCAATTGAGGTGATGATGTCAGGCTATTTTTATACTACTGATCTTCGTCAGTAATTTACACGGTAAAAACTGCAGTTATATTAATTCGGGTAGACAGGAGCAGGACAAAGAATAAATTTCAAAACAGTGCGCAAAAAGGATCTACTAGTTTAAAGTTTACCCCTAAACAGCCACCAGAAATCTACAGAGCCACGAAAGGCGGAGGAAAAATTAACTACTCGTGGTAAATGAAAGCTTAAAAAAAAGAACAGCTTATCTGAATCAATCAGGGGTATGAAGGGGGCAATGGTAGAGTGGGCAACCAATGAGTATACCAAACAACGTGGGGGGAAGGGCCCAGGGCAAGCATATGCAAAATGCTCACAAGACCCTTAATAGCTCATTACAAAAAAATTGGAACAATAAATTAAACCATATACTAAAATACACATATAACTTCTATATATAAAGTTTATTTAAGGAAACTAGTTGCCAATTTGACCTTATGTCCAAGCCATAATGCATGGGTAGTATGATCTTCCAACTCACTCTTTGTACTCCTTGGATGAATCAATACTGAAAGTTTCCCATGATTCAATTGGAAATAAGGAACAATTACACTAAATATAGCTGGACTTTTGAAATCTAATTCCCACATATTGACAGGATGTGGTCCAATTGGTTTTTCCCAAAACTGGTGTACTCGAATATCACCTTCACTTATCTCTTGTGCGAAATCTTTAAGTACTTTTTCTCTCAATTCGTAGGCAGCCTGTCTTTCGGATGCATCGTTATTGTTCCAGTACGTGTGGATATCATATGAGATTATTCCACCATAGAAGTTGGACTCTGATGTAGACATGTTTGTTAGTAGGTTATTTCTTAAAGTAAATTAGTTAGAGAATTGTCTGTCAAACTAAAATTGGTGAAAAGCCCTGTTTATATATGACGCAATTTATGTCGCACCGATTTGTCAGCTTTTAGTAACGGCAATATACAATTTCAAATCATGTCATTTCCAACCTAAAAATGTCAATACCGGTTAAATTCTTTTACACTTTTTCCATAATTTTTGATGTATGATGATTTGATGTCGGTATCATTACAACCGATGTTTTCGGTTTATATCTAAATTTCAACTTTTTAGTTCTTCGTATTCTCCAGTCTTGAAACACACAACAAGTAGTTAATCCAGATAAACTTCCACCTATATTGAACAAGATATCAAAGATATCAAAAGCTCGACTAGGATTAACTACATGTTGGATTATTTCCAGACTTACACTGGCTCCACAGGTACATATTAAAAAAGTAATCATTCTTAACACGGCCGAGGATTTATGTTTGGTATTGAACACCAAGTAAAATTCTATCGTAAGAATAGCAAATGTTAAGAAATGTATTGCTTTATCGTACGGTAGGTGTATCAGGGCAAATCCCAAATATCCTGCTCCTATTATTGTAACAATAAATACTATATTAGTGTTAGTTTGATGTTCATTCTTTGGTAAACGATACCAACAATCATTCATTTATTAGACACATACACGTTAGCACGGGAAGTCTAACTGAGACCATATTTGATTTTTGTCTAGTTTGTTGATAGTAGTGTTGGTAGGATTTAGTTCCACGTCTCGTACAGTTTTTTTAACCGAGATCAAACAAAAAACTTACACACTAAAAGTTTTTTTTCTCTATATATTTTTGCATACATTTTTGCAGTACTTATACAGAGCTTTCACCAATAATGCTATCCACTGGTAGAAATAGCCTCAAACCCTTGGTGGCCAGAAGATGGGCCTCTATAGACTATCTAGTATCTGCTATACCGCCTTTACCCAAACCAGAACAAGTACCAAAGGGGGATCCTGTAGTAACAAAACAATCTACTACTACTGCTACCTGGATGAAACAACTTATGATTCCAGCAAAATTAAATGATACCTTTAGATTGAATGATTTTGAACGTTTCACTCATGCCCAAGTAACTAAATCCCAAACTTTCTTTAACAAACTGAAAGTGGAACTTGAGTGGACCCTTGCTGATTATGACGAGATCCCCGATGTTAAATATGACCGTCTTGCAAAACAAAGACAAGAACGTTATGATGAAATGGATCCGTTTAATAAGACTGAATATGATGAAACTCATGTAAAATCTAAAAAATCTTTTGGAATTAATCCGAAATATTTACGTCCACTTCCAGAGATTTTAATTATGGGCCATACTAATGTAGGTAAATCTTCATTAGTCAATAGTTTATTGGTTGGTAATAACAAGAAACAAATCAATAAAACTGCAGAATTAGCTTATGTGTCTGCACGAGCTGGATATACAAAAACTTTAAATTGTTTTAATATTGCCAATGTTCTTAGATTTGTTGATAGTCCTGGGTACGGTAAGTTTGGAGATGACAAGCAAGGAAAAGCAGTTATTGACTATATAAGTCAACGGAATCAACTTAAGAAGGCGCTATTGTTGATTGATTCAGTTGCAGGGGTTAGAGAAGAGGATACATATATAATTGAACATTTAGTAGCGGAAGGGGTACCCTTCGATTTAGTGTTTACTAAAGTTGATGAAATTATTGACAAGTTTATACCTAGAAAACAAGCTAAAGCAGGACTAGAACCCGATGTTGAAACAATTAATATCAAGATTATTGATTATTATCAAGATATACTTTCTGGTTCAAATATTAGGGAAATGGCCTTGTCTCCAAGACTTTTCTTTACAAATGCTAAACTAAATAAATATGTCCATGAAACATTTGGTGCCAAAGAGATAAGATGTTCTATTCTTGAAAATTGTGGACTTCTTTAAATAATTTATTACTTGTACATAGAAATAATTTGCTCAGTTTAGTCGATATATATTGTATTATACAGATGTTTTTCAAATTAGAGATGCTTTTAGAAACGGCCTCTTCCACCACGGTCACCACCGAACCCACCTCGGGATCCACCACGACCTCCGAATCCACCTCTACCACCTCTTCCACCACGGTCACCACCGAATCCTCCTCGAGATCCACCACGACCTCCGAATCCACCACGGCCACCTCTACCACCACGGTCTCCAAATCCACCTCTACCACCACGGCCACCTCTACCGCCTCTTCCACCACGATCTCCAAATCCACCTCTACCAGCACCTCCAGTAGATTTTCTCTTTGGTTTTGGGCCAACTTGAGGTGGTTTTGGTAAAAATCTTTCCAAAGGCAATAACTTATCTGGACCAATGAAAAATTTATCTCCTTCTTTAAATGAATCAGCCTTGACCCCTTCAGAAGGTTTAATTGTGAAAAATACTTCATTTAATGGACCTAAAATTTCATCCACTTTACCAACTTGAGTCTTGTTTTCTAAATAAATTGGAGCATTGAAATATGGAATCTTAACGTTAATTGAACGACAAACAATATCTCCTTCACATGCCTTCATAAATGAACCCATTTCTAAAACAGTATCGGGAGGACCTTGTTGAACAAATCCTCCTGGTCTTCCACCACCGCGACCTCCTCTAAATCCGCCTCTTCCTCTATTCATTGTTTATTTTGTATATTTATATATGTGTGTGAATATGTTAAAGAAAGGAGGATTGATATTCTTCTTTATTTTCTTATTCTTTCACTGCAAAAAGACTATCTCTTCTCAAAATTATACTACAAATTTTTAAAAGAAAAATATTCACCTCATCGATTGGTTGAAGACGACATTTTTTAATATCTTGGAGAACGACAATTTGTGCGAAATGTCGTCACATCCAACAAAATGTCTAACGACTGCAAAAATGGATAAACAGCTTTACAAGACCAGGCAGCTTTCTTTTATATATTCTATCTTTTATTCAAAAACGACTATACTTATTCTAATTAAACTATAGAGCATCTAAACTTTGCTCTATGCAAGCACATTCCCAAAGTTAGAAAATCACCCCACTAGCTCTAGGAAGAAAGGCTGGAAATTACCGCCAGCTTTCTTTCACTAAGGTTTCTGCAATAGAAAGCAAATTTGTTTGCCCTAGTTGATTTAACTGCCAACTCGTAAGAAACTCAACATCCACTCGTCTCTCAAATTAGCGGCTTTCTGTTTTTATTTTTATCCGTGGTCGTGTAAAATGGCTAATATCGCACTGGCACGAAAAAGACAAGAGCCAAGATCCTGGATCGGCGACAATTCAATATTACAAAAACACTCCAGACTTTAGTTTTCGTCAACAACCTTTCAATTGTTTCTAATTTCTTTAACTCTTTCAGGTCATAACTACTATCAACATGAGTGGTTCTCAGGGTATGTACAGCTTACAAGTTTTCGCTTGAATTTTTTGCAGGTTTGATTTTCCGGCTGTTCCATTTACTAACATTATTTTTAATTCAGCTTCGCCTACATTCAAAGTGGGGCTTACTCCAGATGAAAAGAAATTATACGCTCAATTATTTAAATCGTTAGATCCAGAAAACAGCGGGATCATTACTGGTGAGAAATCAAGATCAACTTTTGAAAGTTCAGGTTTACCTCCGGCAATTTTAGGGGAAATTTGGCAAATTGCTGATCAAGACAATTTAGGATTTTTAAATCAATTTGGTTTCTGTTACGCAATGAGATTGATTGGATACACTCAAGCTGGTCATCATCCTGCTGCTGGATTGGCCGATGTTCCTGGTCCACTTCCCAAATTTGCCAACTTAACTTTACAACCGCAATCAACAAGTAGTTCCTTCCTTTCTAATCAACCAGGTTCCACTGCTGGTCCTCAACAAGGTTCGGTTGCAACTCCTCCTGTTGGTTCTTTAGTTTCTCCTTTGACTGCTGCCGATTATCAAAAATTCTCCCAGTTGTTTATCAGAACTGTTGGTTCTTCTCAAGGGGAATTGACCGGGGAACAAGCTAGAGATATCTTGTTAAAGGCAAAATTACCAACTCCTGTTTTAGGTCAAATTTGGACATTGGTTGATAGATATAACCTTGGTAGATTGAATATTGGAAGTTTTGCAATTGCCATGCATTTGATTCAAGGATTACTTAGTGGGTCCATAAAGCAATTACCACCATTTTTACCAGATGCTGTCTGGCAATCAGTTGAACAACAGCAACAACAACTGGATAATACTGCACAAGGGCAATCTCGTCAAGTATCACATAGTTCGATTAATTCTCAGCTGACTGCTATTAGACATCCTCCTCCTAGTCCTGGAGGTAGAAATGTTTCCACTGCTACTACCAATAATGAATGGGCAGTATCTCCAGCAATGAAACAACAGTATCAATCAATTTTCAATAACCTTGACAAGGAAAAGGCTGGACAGTTAAATCCAGACCAAGTTGCATCGTTTTTAATGACTTCTAAATTAAGTCAACAAGATTTAGCTACCGTATGGGATTTATCAGATATTCAAAATTCGGGTATTTTCACAGTTTTGGAATTTTCAATTGCATTATTTTTGATAAATAAAAAATTGGCTGGAGGTCAATTACCTAATATAGTTCCTGACGCTCTCCTTGAATCTTTACAAGGATCCTCTCAACGGACAGCTACTGAATCACCAATTCAAGCTAATTCTCAAGTTCCACAACCACAAGCTAATCTTAGTGTTCAAAATCAACAAATACCAAAGTCTTCAATGGATGATTTGGTTGATATATTTGGATCAAATCAACCTAGTGCAGCTGCTCCTACTTCTGCTGGTCCTGCCAGTGTTCCCCCCTCGGTTGCTACTCCACCTGTCCCAACATTGCAACAACGAGCATCTAGTAGTGATTTAAGTAGAGATTTACCAAAAGCACGTGCTAACTTGACTGGTTCTTTCAAACCTACATCCAATTTTGGTCAAACTTTGTTGAAACAAGCAGGAGATGAAAGTGAAAATTTGTTGAAAGATGGAAAGTCCAAGGAATTATCGCCACCTGCCTCTGCCACTGCTCCGCCACCACCTGTTGTGCAAGAAAATGAACAAAAGGCAGTTAACTATGATGCATTAAGAAACGTTCCGCCACCACCTCAAAAACGTACGACTTCCAATATACCATCAACTCCTCCTCCTCTTGCTCCCCCTGCTGCTGCTCCTGTTCCCCTCTCAGCTAATAGAAGTGGTTCACAACAAGCTTTTACAGGAAATGATGATTTATTAGCTGATCCAGCTATTTCTGGTCAAATGTCACAAGCAACTTCTGATATTGCCAATTTTTCCAATCAAATTAAATCACTTGCAAGTCAAACATCTAACTTACATGAAAAGAAGATTAAAGCCGAGCAAGAACTTCAAAGAATTTTAAACACTAAACTGGACATTGAGAATAAATTGAAACAATTGAGAGTTTCTTATGATAATGAGGTGAAACAAGTTGAACAAGTTGAATCTAGCTTGACTACCGCCAAGGAAGAAACTGAAGCATTAAGATCAGAAGCTTCAATTGCTGAAGCTAAATTGAATTCTTTATCTTCAGAATTGAATGAGAAACAAGTTGCAATGGAGGAATTACAAAAGGAAAATGCATCTTTGAAAGAAAGATTAGCTGGGTTCAATGTTGAAATTGCTGACCTTGAAAAAGAACTGGCTGCTAAATTATCAGAAACTCAAGCATTATCAAATCAAGTCAATGTGAAGAAATCTCAAGTACAAGTATCAATTGTGAAATGCGAAGAATTAAAGACTCATATTTCTGAAACTGAAGAATCATATAGGCAACTACAATTAGAATTAGATAATGCTGAAAGGGAAAGACTTGCTAATGAGCGTGAAGAACAAGAATTACGTGAAAGGTCAGCTGAACTTGAGAGAAGTAAACCAACTACTGCTAGTCCGGGAATTGCTTCGGCTGTGACTGCTACTGCTGGCTCTGTCGGTGCTATCTCTGGTGCTGCCATTGGAGGAATTGCTGATGCATTACATCATAAGGGTGAATCTGGAGAAGATACAAAAGAAGTTACTGAAGAAGAAACTCCTGTCGATAAAGAAGGTGAAGATGAAGATATCAGCAAGAGATACCCAGAATTATCTGCACAAGACAACCGTACAAATGTAACTTCTTCAATTACGACCGATAATGCTGATGAGAATGAAACACCAATCACTTCTCCTAGCAATTCAGATTTCCAATTCCCTCAAGCTGGAAATGCTGGTATAGTTGGTGGTATGGTGGGTATGCCTGGTGTTTTGGTTGGAGTGCAAAGAACTGACTCATTAACTTCAAGTGTGCAAAATAATGCTGCATTATCGGTAAGAGACGATAACATTGACGAGATTAGTGATCGTGAGACTCTTGAAGATGTAGATGATACCGAAGAATCAGCTCCAAATACCGCCGACGCAGAAAACTTTGATAATGAAAGACAAGGTGAAGGTAGTGATAAGGGCTCTTCAGGTCATGAATCATTTGAATTGGTGAATTCAGAAGAAGCTAGAGGTCATAGTGAAGAATTCCCTCCAATTAAAGAACTTGACTATCAAGAAAGTGATTCTTCAGATGATGAAGAAGAACAAAAATTTGACGATGCGGTTGATAACTTGAATGCTCCGGTTCCTATCGCTGATAATGTTGCTCGTACTTCTGCTTCACCTGTTCATGCTTCTCCTGCTCCTGCCGCACCCTTAAAAGCTCCCGCTTTTGGCGATTTTGATAGTGCATTTGATAATTTACAACCTGCAACCCCAGAGGTAACTAAAGTAGATGCTTTTACAAATGAATTTGATGATTTGGAAGCAGCTCAAGATGATAATGAAGAGGTTGAAGAATTTGGTACCGAAGATTTTGGTCTTAATAATGAATTTACAAATTCCAATGCACCAGACTTTAGCGGTGCAAATTCCGATGGAAAAGTTGAAGGTAATGACGAATGGGAACAATTATTTGCTGGTTTTGGAAACGCAAATGTGGCTGTTGAAGAAACAGATCCACATGCAAATGAAGATGTTCACGCTAATACCACTGGCGATATAAGTTCTTCTCAAACTAACGATTTTTCAATACAAGAATTGATAGGTATGGGATTCGATGAGAAAACTGCCACTGATGCATTGAATAAAGAAAATTGGAACTTAGAAGCAGCTACAAACTACTTGTTAGATAACGCTTAAATTCGTTATATTCTTTTTTGTTTTAAAATATCTTTTCTTGTTTTATTAGTTTGTGTAGTTAGTTATGATGATGCTATTTGTTTTATTAAAATCGTACCATTTAACCCCATATATGTCCGCTCTTCCAAAGTAACGGAACAATTTATCGCAAGTTTAAGCCTATTTAGGAAATACTTCTATTTCGTAATTCCGTGTCAATGTTCCTAATAACTTCCGTCATATTGTTCAATTACTACTGTGGCGGGATCAGGGGCAGATATTTCCAACTTTTCTAGATCTAATTTAGAGAACAAGAAAAAAAAAACGGCCACGCACGTGATTGACTGCAAATTTTAACAATGGGGATCAAACTATGGCTCCCCCATATTAGACTTGATGATTCAAAACTGTGGTTTCAACGTTTACCCGGGTAGTATATCCGTTAACGATATATAAATGAAACAACTTCCTTCTATCTCAGACAATTTTCTTTGTTTCAATCAACAAATAAAACTAGTCTAGCTAAGTATAAAAATGAGTCACAGTTTTGGAAACTCCGATATTCACTTCAACAAAGAGTTTGATGAAGTTTCAGAAGATGGTGTATTAGTCATCAACAAGCAAAACAGAGAACAAGCTAAATATCCAGCTTTCTTGCCAACTTGGGATCCAAGTATCAAATTACCATCTTTGAAATTTGAAAAATATATTGACCCTGCTACTAGAGCTGATCCATCATTCCCCAACTTATTTCCAAAAGGTGGTGATTTTACCGTCAAGAGAATTACCCCAAAGTTCGGTACTGAAATTGATGGTGTTCAACTATCTCAATTGAATGATGCAGGAAAGGATGAATTGGCTTTGTTACTTGCTCAAAGAAAGGTATTACTTTTCAATGATCAAGATTTTGCTGAACAAGGTCCAAAGAAGGTAGTTGAATTTGGTAGATACTTTGGTGATTTACATGTCCATCCATCTTCTGGTGCTCCAAAAGATGCTCCTGAATTACACATCACTTACAGAAGACCAGAAAAGGGTGAATTAGCTAGAATCTTCGCACATAAAACAACTAATACTGGATTCCATTCTGATGTCTCCTATGAAATTACTCCAAGTAGATTCACAGTTTTCCAAGTCCTTGAATCTGGTGATGGTGGTGATACTGTTTTTGCCGATACTGTTGAAGCATTTAACAGATTATCCCCCGCTTTCCAAAAATTCTTGGAAGGTTTACATGTCTTGCACACTTCTGAAGATCAAGCTGCTAATTCATCCCAACAAGGTGGTGTTCAAAGAAGAAAAGCTGTTTCTAACATTCATCCATTAGTCAGACTTGATCCAGTAACTCTTGAAAAGAGTCTTTACATTAACAAGGCTTTTGGTCGTCGTATTGTTGAACTTAAACAAGAAGAATCCGATAATTTGTTAGATTTCTTACACAATCATATTGTCAAGAGTCACGACCTCCACTTAAGAGTCAACTGGGAAAGAGGCCAAAGAAGAAAGGTTGCTTTATTCCACAACAGTGGTCTCTCCCATTCTGCTATTTTTGATACCGAAGATGGTGAAGTTAGACACGCATACAGAATTTCTGTTATTGGTGAACGTCCAATCTCTGACATCAAAGACCTTAACAAGGAAGAATATGCTGTTGGAGACTTAGAACAAGCTTTGGGTGCTCTTAAACCAACTTAAATTTCATGAACTTAAAAATTAAATATACCATTATGACAAATAGAACTTAAAAACGAATATACAATTATTTTATATAAAAGTACTCTAAAATGATTCCCTCTTTTATGAACTTGTGATATCAAATTCGGCTTAAGATAAAAGGAATCGACATCCCTTTGAGTCAGCATAGCAGTAGTGACAGCTAATTTTGATGCAAAAAAGGAGTATATGAAATAAAAAAAGAAGAATGGTCCCTAGCAGGATCGAACTGCTGATCTCGGCGTTATTAGCACCGCGCCTTAAC